>CM056597.1:24443238-24470738 GCA_029721355.1 Tegillarca granosa
AAATGATCACCATGTCCTGATCACCCTTCTTAGTTTCAGTGAGACCCATAAGATCAGCATGTCAGGACCACACTTCTTGGTTTCAGTGTCACAAAATAGATCAGCATGTCCTGACCACATTTCATGGTCTTCATGACACCAAAAGGATCTCC
Source organism: Tegillarca granosa (assembly GCA_029721355.1). Lineage (NCBI taxonomy): Eukaryota > Metazoa > Mollusca > Bivalvia > Arcoida > Arcidae > Tegillarca > Tegillarca granosa. The sequence goes on from CM056597.1 coordinate 24,443,391, forward strand.
GTGGCCTGACCACACTTCTTGGTTTCAGTGAGACAAATAGATCAGCATGTCTTGGTCACACTCCAAGGTCTCCATGGTTCAAAAATAGATAAGCAGGGCAATATAAATGCTTAAGGACATATCACACAGCCTAGCCAAGGCTTAATTCTTCAAAGTAGTGTAGACCAAAAAAAAATTAACTTTGGGCATAAGATTCTGCCAGAATGTATTTGGACCAAGACATTGGAAAACATCGTGTTCCATCCTTTTATTGAAGACAACAGCTCTGTAAACTTAGCCCACCCCCAAATAAATTAACAATGGCAAGGTTAAGGTCTAATTATTGCTGTTGTTTAATACTGCATCAGCAATTTTTCAACTATTCAAGACATGAGACGTGTGAGTGTATATTATGGTCTGCCTTGTACTCAGAGCAACAAGTCAGTATGTCACAGACAAGCATAACACTTCTGTCATATTATTCTGGCACCAACTGAACCAGTCAATGCCCTTTTCACTAAACTCTGAGTGCCAGGCAAACAAAACACTTCTTCTGTCATATTATTCTGGCACCAACTGAACCAGTCATTGTACTTTCCTCCTAATGCTGAGTGCCAGGAAAACAAAACAATTCTTTTGTCATATTATTCTGGCACCAACTGAACCAGTCATTGTCTTTTCCACTTAATGCTGAGTGCCAGACAAACATACCACTTCTTCTGCTATCATATTATTCTGGCACCAACTGAACCAGTCATTGTCCTTTCCACTTAATGCTGAGTGCCAGACAAACATACCACTTCTTCTGCTATCATATTATTCTGGCACCAACTGAACCAGTCATTGTCCTTTCCACTTAATGCTGAGGGCCAGACAAACATACCACTTCTTTTGTCATATTATTCTGGCACCAACTGAACCAGTCATTGTCCTTTCCACTTAATGCTGAGTGCCAGACAAACAAAACACTTCTTTGGCTGTCATATTATTCTGGCACCAACTGAACTAGTCATTCTCCTTTCCACTTAATGCTGAGTGCCAGACAAACATACCACTTCTTCTGCTGTCATATTATTCTGGCACTAACTGAACCAATAAATGTCCTTTTCACTTAACGCTGAGTGCCAGACAAACATACCAGTTCTTCTGCTGTCATATTATTCTGGCACTAACTGAACCAATAAATGTCCTTTTCACTTAAAGCTGAGTGCCAGACAAACATACCAGTTCTTTTGTCATATTATTCTTGCACCAACTGAACCAGTCAATGTCTTTTCCTCCCAATGCTGAGTGCCAGGCAAACAAAACACTTCTTTTGTCATATTATTCTGGCACCAACTGAACCAGTCATTGTCTTTTCTACTTAATGCTGAGTGCCAGACAAACATACCACTTCTGCTATCATATTATTCTGGCACCAACTGAACCAGTCATTGTCCTTTCCACTTAATGCTGAGTGCCAGACAAACATACCACTTCTTCTGCTATCATATTATTCTGGCACCAACTGAACCAGTCATTGTCCTTTCCACTTAATGCTGAGGGCCAGACAAACATACCACTTCTTTTGTCATATTATTCTGGCACCAACTGAACCAGTCATTGTCCTTTCCACTTAATGCTGAGTGCCAGACAAACAAAACACTTCTTTGGCTGTCATATTATTCTGGCACCAACTGAACTAGTCATTCTCCTTTCCACTTAATGCTGAGTGCCAGACAAACATACCACTTCTTCTGCTGTCATATTATTCTGGCACTAACTGAACCAATAAATGTCCTTTTCACTTAACGCTGAGTGCCAGACAAACATACCAGTTCTTTTGTCATATTATTCTTGCACCAACTGAACCAGTCAATGTCTTTTCCTCCCATTGCTGAGTGCCAGGCAAACATACCACTTCTTCTGTCATATTATTCTGGCACCAACTGAACTAGTCAATGTCCTTTCCTCCTAATGCTGAGTGCCAGGCAAACAAAACAATTCTTTTGTCATATTATTCTGGCACCAACTGAACTAGTCATTCTCCTTTCCACTTAATGCTGAGTGCCAGACAAACATACCACTTCTTCTGCTGTCATATTATTCTGGCACTAACTGAACCAATAAATGTCCTTTTCACTTAACGCTGAGTGCCAGACAAACATACCAGTTCTTTTGTCATATTATTCTTGCACCAACTGAACAAGTCAATGTTCTTTCCTCCTAATGCTGAGTGCCAGACAAACATACCACTTCTTCTGTCATATTATTCTGGCACCAACTGAACTAGTCAATGTCCTTTCCTCCTAATGCTGAGTGCCAGGCAAACAAAACAATTCTTTTGTCATATTATTCTGGCACCAACTGAACTAGTCATTCTCCTTTCCACTTAATGCTGAGTGCCAGACAAACATACCACTTCTTCTGCTGTCATATTATTCTGGCACTAACTGAACCAATAAATGTCCTTTTCACTTAACGCTGAGTGCCAGACAAACATACCAGTTCTTTTGTCATATTATTCTTGCACCAACTGAACCAGTCAATGTCTTTTCCTCCCAATGCTGAGTGCCAGGCAAATAAAACACTTCTTTTGTCATATTATTCTGGCACCAACTGAACAAGTCAATGTCCTTTTCACTTAATGCTGAGTGCCAGACAAACACACCACTTCTTCTGCTATCATATTATTCTGGCACCAACTGAACCAGTCATTGTCCTTTCCACTTAATGCTGAGTGCCAGACAAACATACCAGTTCTTTGGTCATATTATTCTGGCACCAACTGAACTAGTCATTGTCCTTTTCACTTAATGCTGAGTGCCAGACAAACATACCAGTTCTTTTGTCATATTATTCTTGCACCAAATGAACCAGTCAATGTCTTTTCCTCCTAATGCTGAGTGCCAGGCAAACAAAACACTTCTTTTGTCATATAATTCTGGCACCAACTGAACAAGTCAATGTCCTTTCCTCCTAATGCTGAGTGCCTTACAAACATACCACTTCTTCTGTCATATAATTCTGGCACAACTGAACAAGTCAATGTCCTTTCCACTTAATGCTGAGTGTCAGGCAAACAAAACACTTGTTCTGTCATATTATTCTGGCACTAACTGAACCAGTCATTGTCCTTTCCACTTAATGCTGAGTGCCAGGCAAACAAAACACTTCTTCTATCATATTATTCTGGCACTCACTGAACTAGTCAATGTCCTTTCCACTTAATGCTGAGTGCCAGGCAAACAAAACACTTCTTCTATTATATTATTCTGGCACTCACTGAACTAGTCAATGTCCTTTTCACTTAATGCTGAGTGTCAGGCAAACATACCACTTCTTCTGTCATATTATTCTGGCACTCACTGAACCAGTCAAATGGTCTAATGACTTTTGGACAATAGCACTTGTTACTTGGCATTTAAGATTTAAAAGCAAGAAATAAAAGATCAACAGATTAGTTGCACAAATTATCTAAAACCTTCAGCATTGGGAGATGAAACACATGCAAGGGGGATGACATCACTCCTGTAATTCAACAAGGTGCCCTACAACTGTTAAAATTGGTTTTGAACAGACAAATGCCACTAATCTTTTTTAACATTGGTGACCACAGGGACTTGAGATGACTAATTTATAAGTTACAATATACAGTATAAGCAGTATGGTTCTATAAGTAACAGCAGTAAATTTTCAGCTTTACTTGATCTGAAAAAAATGCATGCCAGGAAACCATGTATGACCCAAAACTATAGATCTACTCATCCTTATAATTTATCATCATAATGCCTTTGTATACAGTTATGTTTCATAAAATAAACAGTTTAAAGATTGTAAATCTATGACTATCAGATATCAGGGACACTGATTATAACCTACTCACTTCCATGAAGACTAAAATAAAATATTGATTCTATAGTAAGCTTGTTCATCTGAAGAAACATAAAAATGAAGGAAAGACAGAAAAAGAAAAAAAAGGAAAAAAGAACAGAAAAAGCTAAATAATTTATTACCGGTAATAGATCATGAAATAATCAAAAATAGAAATATATTTTTAAAAATGTACAATTGTTACAAAGAACATAAGGGTGTAGGCTAGATAGTAGGTAATAGACTAATTGATTTTAGAGAGAGAAGGTGTGTAAAGTTCTATTGTCATACCTGCCACCAGTTGTAAAATATTTAATTATAACACAACTTTTAAAAAATTGCAGAAAAATTTTACAAACCTGCAACATCAAATTTTGTAAATTCCAATCAACTGTATTTTTGTGGTTTATAAAAGTGTCCTGAAAATGGGAGGAAAATACAGTGGTGGCACAAAAAATATACATTCAGTTTAAAAACCTAAGCCAATTAAAAAAAGTTGAGTAATGGTGTTTAACATCCAAGTCAAGAATATTTCACTTATATCGAGACATCGCCAGCTATAGACAAAGCGCAGAAATTTTGCCAGTGTGTTGTGCTGATGGCGTTTTACAGCAGGGTTCTTTTTCATGCCATACCTACCATGACACAGGACAAGTTCCCATCCAAACCCAACCCATCCCACCATGACTTTTATTTTGTAATTCTGAGTGCTTGGTGAAAGTGCTATGATCAGTAGGCATGCGCTTTAGACCACTCGGCCACCCAGGCCCCATGAAAGAGATACCTCTGTAGAGTTTGAAAAGTTCCCTGGTCTAAATGCAAAAAAGGCACCTCTTGTGAAAATTAGGACATTTGTACTTTTCCTGTGCACATTAAAATATACCTTTACAGAGTTTAAAAAAACATCCACTGAATGCAATTTAACTTCACAGTTCATGCTCCTGTGAATGACAAAAAACCTCTGTAGGGTTTTATAAAATCCTTTGTCTCTGTGTTTGATGATAATGTCTCTAGTTACTGGTCTCAAACATTAGTTATATGTTAAAAAAAATATATAAGTCCATTGATATAAATCGACATCAAGTTTTCCTATTGATGTTAAGGAAATGATATCATAATTTTTAAAATTCTGAACAGATATAATTGGATAAAGAATGACATCTTTATCTGCCAAGTAATATTATGTTATTCTGAAAATGTGTAACTGTCATTTTTCATAACCATGAAATAGAGTCCAACTATAACGCAAGACTAACCTTAGTGAATTTAGTTTTGTTTGATTGTTTATATGTTGTTTTACATCATATCAGTCATTTTCACAAGAGCAGTTTTATATTTAATCACAAGCATGATGCTTATGTAAATGTGTACAAAAATGTCAAAACAACAGAGTTTTAATCTCATGTACATGTTTTCTTTCTCAACAAATCACAATTAATTATCTTTTCAACAAATCAGCATTTATTACCAATTCAACTCTCAGAAATGCTTTTTCATTGTCTAAGCACTGAATCTGTTTTCAATCGAGTCATTGAGAGATAACCCGAACAGACCCTATACACACTCATAATTTGTGAATGCTAATAAATAAATTTTAAGAACAACTTAATCAAATGAGAGAATATCTTAATACAATTTTTGCTTTTAATAACTTCAAAACAAGGTAAAATGATGTGCATTTAAAGTAGTTCATTCTAGAAACACTTTGGCAAGTGATTAGGCATGGTAGATTTATGTTCGAGTCATTGAGAAATGACATGAATGTATTTTCGCTTTTCAACCGAAGAAAACATTAGAAATTTACCAAATTGAATTATATTTTTTTAATGGCTGCTACATCTTGAAGAAAGGTGTCAACCTACCAAGCATAAATATGTTGCTGTCATGTCTGTACCAAATGGTATTGATGGTATTGAAGACAAATACCATGTAGCAGTTACAATATGGCTACAACATCCAAAAGTACATGCAACTGTCAGGCACTGATGGTGCCATCCTCTTTTTTTCAAACATGAAAGCTCAATCTATGGTTTTTGCTGTTTGGAAGATTGATTGAATGATTCAATGCGGTTTTACACCTCAGTCAAGAATATTTCACTAATACCTAGACATCACCAGCTACAGGTTAAGCGGCAGAAATTTTTAATTTTGCAGTTTACTTAGGGCAATGTGCAGGGAGGGTTCTTAAATCTGCCATGCCTACTTTGACACAGGGCATAGGTTTTTAAGGTCTTACCCAAAGGACCCCTGTTTGGAAGAGAAGTGTCATTATAAGCATGAGCATAAACCAAGTCACAGTTAATCTTATTAACTTAAACATAGGAATTATTTCCAGTAATATATTCATAGATATAATGTGATACCTGACCAAGCTGATAAATATAAAAATTATCTCTTCCTTTGCCAGCTTAGGAAAATCCTGAAGAGTAGCAGAACATCAATGTTCAATAAACTGTCAGGTTGTAGTGCAAAGAGAAGAAGGAAGGAAACAAGGAGAAGAGGGGAGGAAACAAACTTTTGTATGCTTTGTTGTTTTGGAGAATTCTACCTTATCCTTCTGGAAATGCCACAATTGTGTTCATTATTTTATGCAAGTTGAAAGGAGAAAACCATAAATTATTCAAGTCAGAATTGGATGCAACCTTGTCCAAAAATTTTCCACAATGTTATTTCCAATTCACACCCTCAATGACCTACTTTTGTAAGCAACCAACCATGTGTTGTTGGTAGTCTGAGATTTGCTAGAAAGATTTATTTGAAGTTTGGGGATTCAGTTTAAAAACCTCATTTTGAAATGACAATGTGTCTCAGAATTCCCTAACAAGAATACAAATATCCCCCTTACTTGAAACACCTTTTTATGTGTATTTGCAATACAATCTTGCATCTGCTTTGTGATATCTGTAATATTATTTTTAACATTAGCAGAGAACCTCTCCCTCCCTCCCTCCCTATAATCAAGTGGCTCAGAGGTAGAGCATCGGCCTCAAAAATAGGATACCGTTGCTTTAAACCCCAGCCAGGTAATACATAAGACTTTAAAATATGAGAATAGGGTTCCTCATCTGGCACTAAGCATTTAGGGAACACAGTAAAATGCTGGTTTGCCTGGTGTCAAAATAATGTGAGCGAGCTGGCACCTTAGGAGTATCCCTGAGTGCAAGGTAGTACAAGTCAGACTGTTGCACACTTGCAGGGCTCATGCATACACAAACTTATTCTGGATATACACACATCTCATGCATACACAAACTTGTTCTCGATACAAACACATCTCATGCATAAACAAACTTGTTCTCCATACACACTTATCTCATGCATACACAAACTTGTTCTTGATACAAACTTACACCTCTCATGGATACACAGACTTGTTCTTAATACAAACTTACACATCTCATGCATACACAGACTTGTTCTTAATACAAACTTACACATCTCATGCATACACAAACTTGTTCATGATACACAATTACACATCTCATGCATACACAAACTTGTTCATGATACAAACTTACACCTCTCATGCATACACAGACTTGTTCTTAATACAAACTTACACCTCTCATGCATACACAAACTTGTTCATGATACACACTTACACATCTCATGCATACACAGACTTGTTCTCCATACACACTTACACATCTCATGCATACACAAACTTGCTCATGATACACACTTACACACCTCATGCATAAACAACTTGTTCATGATACACACTTACACATCTCATGCATACACAAACTTGTTCATGATACACACTTACACATCTCATGCATACACAAACTTGTTCATGATACACACTTACACATCTCATGCATAAACAAACTTGTTCTTAATACAAACTTACACCTCTCATGCATACACAGACTTGTTCTTAATACAAACTTACACATCTCATGCATACACAAACTTGTTCATGATAACACTTACACATCTCATGCATACACAAACTTGTTCTTAATACAAACTTACACATCTCATGCATACACAAACTTGTTCATGATACACACTTACACATCTCATGCATACACAGAATTGTTCTTGATTCAAACTTACACATCTCATGCATACACAAACTTGTTCATGATACACACTTACACATCTCATGCATACACAAACTTGTTCTCCATACACACTTACACATCTCATGCATACACAAACTTGTTCATGATACACACTTACACATCTCATGCATACACAAACTTGTTCATGATACACACTTACACATCTCATGCATACACAAACTTGTTTATGATTCAAACTTACACATCTCATGCATACACAAACTTGTTCATGATACACACTTACACATCTCATGCATACACAAACTTGTTCATGATACACATTTACACATCTCATGCATACACAAACTTGTTCATGATACACACTTACATATCTCATGCATACACAAACTTGTTCATGATACACACTTACACATCTCATGCATACACAAACTTGTTCATGATACACACTTACACATCTCATGCATACACAAACTTGTTCATGATACACACTTACACATCTCATGCATACACAAACTTGTTCATGATACACACTTACACATCTCATGCATACACAAACTTGTTATGATACACACTTACACATCTCATGCATACACAACTTGTTCATGATACACACTTACACATCTCATGCATACACAAACTTGTTCATGATACACACTTACACATCTCATGCATACACAAACTTTTTCATGATACACACTTACACATCTCATGCATACACAAACTTGTTTATGATACACACTTACACATCTCATGCATACACAAACTTGTTCATGATACACACTTACACATCTCATGCATACACAAACTTGTTCATGATACACACTTACACATCTCATGCATACACAAACTTGTTCGTGATACAAACTTACACCTCTCATAAATACACAAACTTGTTCTCAAATAAAACCTTAGAAAAATATAAACTTGCTCTCACTGACAGAACTAAAAGAATGTTGATGCAACAATAAACATCATTACAACTATAATTTTGAGAATACAGCCTAAGGTTGATGCTGTAACTATAATATTTCCTAGATGCTGGTAAAATCAGATGATAAATCTACTCTAGCAATATGAGTTTTTCTTGATATTAAAATGTTTTTCTACATAAATGAATATATAAAAATCTGAAAAATACATAAAGAATACCTTTTTGGAATTCCTAGGTAGATAAAGAAACATGGCGAACACAAGATATCACAAAAAAAACAGCTTAGATTTAAAACAGAAACTTGTCTTTAACTGAACACCTGTAGAAAAGAAGAATGGGTTGAGATTTCAAAAGACAGGTTTTTGGTTTACACAGCAGAACCTGTCTAAATTGAACACCTTAAGGACTGAAGAGTTAGTTTAGATTTGATAAGACAGGTATTTGGTTTACAAAGTAGAATCTGTCTAAATTGAACACCTTAGGACTGAAGAATTGGTTTAGATTTGATAAGACAGGTACCGGGCATTTGGTTTACACAATATAACCTGTCTAAATTGAACACCTTAAGGACTGAAGAATTGGTTTAGATTTGATAAGACAGGTACTCACTTTCTGCCCCTGATGTTTTGAAGACTGAAAATTTCCCATCCAACAAGAGGGTTTCAGCTGATGTCACTCAAAATTGGTTTACTTTTGTATTTCTCTTAATAATGCTGTGAATAAATGTATTTAGGTCCATATTTGGGAAATATTTTCCTTTCACTATTTTGTGTATCACCTCATTGGCACAATGAAGAGCACCCACCTTGGGAGCATGGGGTTGAGGGTTTAAAACCATAGCAAGGTCATAAGTAAGAATTCAAAATTGTAGGTGTTGCTTCCTTGCCTGTATTCTGCATTGGAATGACAGAGTACTGACTAGTTCATCAAGTGACAGGATATTGTGACAGGGAAATAGTTTATGGCATACAAACTCAGAAAGCTAGCAGCTTAAAAATAAGTCTCCCTGAGTGCATTCTAGTACACAGTAGACAAGAAAACACACTCACACATCTCAAAAATACACAAACATCTTTTTAAATTTATTCATAGAGATTAATTGCTTTTAGCAAATAGTTGAAAATTTTGTGTTAAATTCAAAAACATTACAACCAACGATTTTGTCTGTTTAACAAATAATTTAAAAAATAAAACATATAATAAAAAGATTATTAACCTATTATGGTGAAATATGCCGACTTCAGAATCCCAGATTTGTACCTTGCAATGCTAAGTCCAAACCATGCCAGCATCTGATGTCATAATTTTTTTTTTACAATGCCATCATCATGATGGAACTATTTTTCTGGGAGTCAAAATAACAAGATTGTCCAAATTTCAAATGTGCATGCATAGTCTATACAAACATTGTTGAAAAAAAAAAAAAAAGACTGACAACTGTTGTAGTTTTTAATAACCACATATGACATGTGGTTTATTACATTCATTCTTATTAATAAATAAAAATATTCAAGGTTTTTATAATCAACATTTACTTCTTATTTATTACTAATATTGTAATAAAAAATGAAAACAGATGCATATAAAAAAAAGCAAGTTCTGTTGCCTTAAAAAAAACAGGGAAAACATATTGATCACCGATATTTCAGAAACTTATAATAATCCTATCATAAATAAAATGTCAGTGACTTAAAATACCTGTAAAAAAAACATGTGCAATTTTATTATAATCATATTATATACCTAATAAATGTTATACAATATAGTAATAAAGAATCAGGTTGTGGTGTAAATATTCATTCATGATTATCAAATCATTGTTAATATATAACTTATGTTTCAAGTGTCTCGGGAAATATTAAAATCGTAAAACAGTAAATAAACAACAAGTTAAAAAAATCAAAATAAAAAACATGATTTATTTATTTATTTAAAAGCATTTCTTTCTTTCTTTATTTCTTTATTTATTCATTTCAAACATTATTTATTTGTCTATTTATTTATTTATTTCAAACATTTATTTATTTATCTATCTATTTATTTATTTATTTACATATTTTTGGCAGTTTTATGTGTTTTTGAAGAGTTTAATATTTTTTCCACATTCCTAAAAAGTTAGAAACTTAAAGAAAAATTTTGGTTTAATAAATTATAAAAGTAATAATAATTAATAATAATAATAATAATAATAATCATGATAATGATATAAATACATATACAAGTATATACCGATATATAATAACAAGTGGTTAAGTTGGAAAGTCATATAATGAAAATTCAGGTTTTACAAAAGTTACAAAAGCATAATAAAAGTAAGCTATTCATTAAACCATATTAAGTCTAATGATAATTAATTTTCTAATCAAGGATTTATTAATCATTAACTTATTTTAACTTTTTAGCAAATTGGTTCCATTATCTTAAAAATTTTAATTTATGTAAATATTTCCACATGGGAAATTGCCAAACAGTGTAATATCAACATTCAGTAATTATAAGGATTTTCATAAAAATCAAAATTGTCGAATAAAATTTGATAAGTAAGCAACTCATGTACATAATGAAATGGGGACAAGATGTATAAAGCATGATTATAGTAAGCCATTTATTTAAACAATTTAGCTTAATGCTGAATAATTGCTAATTATGGCTTTATTACCGTGAACTTTAATCAGCTTTTTGCTTGAACTGGACTCATCATCTTAAAATTTTAATTTATGTCAATATTTCCACATGGGAAATTTCCAAAAGTGTAATTTCAACAATCAATGATTATAAGGATTTTCATAAAAATCAAAATTATTGGAAAAAATTTGTTAAATGAACAACTCACATGTGCAATAAAATTAGGCAAGTTGTACAATGCACGATTACAGTAAGCCATTAATTTAAACATTTTAGCTTAATGCTAAATGATTTGCTAATCATGATTCCTTTATGATTACCGTAACTTTTAATCAGCTTTTTACTTGAATTTGACCCATTATCTTAAAATTTTAATTTATGTAAATATTTCCACATGGGAAATTTCTACAAAGTTTAATTTGATAATCAATAATTATAAAACATTTTCATCAAAATCAAAATAATCAACCATATTGGAATTGATAGTTAATTTTTCTAAATAGCCCATGAAGAACATCTCCAATGAAACCTCATGATGTAATTTTTTTTTTGTTAATTATGCTATCAAAAATTTTAAAAACTCTTTCTTTTTTCTCAATATTTTTGCTTTATCAAATATATATGTGTGTGTGTGTGTGTGTGTGTGTGTTTTCATGTTGAATTATACTGTTTTCTTATAAAATGCATGAAAGAAAGACCTAAACTGCATGTTGACTAACTTTTTAAAATTTTCTTTTCAGATTGTGAATGTGTAAATGTGTAAACATTAAAAATAATGAATATTTTTTTATTTTTGTAACATCTGTTATTTTCATTCTTCAACAAATTAACAATGCATGCAGTTTTAATCTATATATATGTACACATATTAAAACAAAAATTACTCTTTCATAATGATTCGTAATGGTTAAAATTTCCATATTAAAACCACTATGAAAAAAAATAGCTTATAATTTCAATTTAACGTGGATAGAAATGAAACATCTTGTTATTATCAATTAGAGTTTGTTTTTTTTTGTTTGTTTGAGAAGAAAAGTTGGAAAAATACTTGTAAGATGAAATAAGTCCAGCCGAATATCAAACAAATTATTTCTTATTTTTATTTGTATTAATTTCTGATGTTTGAAAATACAAACACTGTTATATTCGTGTATTTGAGAGTAAACTTTAATTGCCATATTTGAAAAGAAAATGAATTTTTAATTTTATATAATTAATTTCAATTTAAATTTTATTTACAAAATTGTAAAAAATAGTTTGTTATAATTGTTTACTGTAAGTTGAAAACATTTCATGTTTGTGTAACTTAATTCTGTCAAAATTTGTAAAAATTAAGTTCTGTTAAAGTTGATTAATTAAAATTCAGATATGTGTGTGTGTGTGTGTGTGTGTATGTATGTGTGTACATGTGTGTGTACATGTCTGTGCACATACAAGGGATTACGATACAAATAAGTTGGAGAAATATACAAGTTTATTTAAAATTTTAAAATGCACACATACACACAAACACACACACACACACAGGTAACTACTGCTATACATGTTAAAATGAATAAAATAAATGGGAATGAAAATTAATTAAAAACAAAAAAAAAAAAAAAAAAAAAAAAACAACAACAAAAACAACATAAATACAAAGAAAAACTACAAAAAACTAACCTTGCTCCATTCTGTAACTCTGAGGTGGAGATAACTGGTTTCCTGATCCCATGCCATATGCCATTTGATGAGCACTATGTGAGGAAGGGTACTGCATCCCCAGGGCCGACGGGTATGGCGGCGTGACCGAAGACGAAGTCAACACTGATTCAGCCATGTTTTCTCTGTTGGTAGACATAAGCCAATACGTCAGTAAAATTTTAAAATTTTCAAACCAAGGGTCCATTTCATATGCCATTTATAAATTTTGTTTTAAAACTAAGCAACAGAAACGATACAAATAAATACTGAGTGGTAAATTTTAAATGAAAGAATCCATGTTAAACTTTACATGAAATATCCTAATGATTTAACATTCAGCCTAAGTATGTGAATTATTTCTCGTCGGAATGTAGTGTAATATGACTGCGTGTTACAGTGAATAGATCTTGTGCAGATAATAAATTCACCGTCAATGTGCAGCAAATCAATTTCTTCACTTGTTATGCAGCTGCAGACATCTACGTTATAGCTAAATGCACACATGATCAATGGGTTGGAACCACACAGTCAGGTACTTCTTATATAATACCCATGCTAGCTAACAGGAAGTATTCTTTAAAATGCATCTCATTAATGCAAATTACAAAACTGTTAATTTTGCCTATCAATATATTTCAAAAGAATCTAATTATAAAATGTTTTATTCTAAATACATTTAAATATACATGCACATGCATTATCTATCATGGATACTTGCACAAAAACATATTTTTAAAACTGCTGCAGAATTTTAAAATATTTGAAACTAACTGCATCAAAAAATCAATATTTCCGTGGAGTTTAATTTTAATGAAACATACATACTGCAAATTTAAAACACATTGAGTGTAGAAATGGAGAGGAATTTTCCCCTTAGACTTAATACTCAGTTAATCATAAAGTTTAATTGAATCAAAATTGATTTAGTTAAAATTAATGCATCATGCACACACATATATATATATATATATATATATATATATATATATATATATATATATATATATATATATATATTCATACTTTGAATTTCAAAAGAATAAAAATCACAATATCAATATTCAATATCTACATTGTAAGTAAAATATGTGAATTTTAAACCTATTTATATATGTAGTGATATATTTTTTATATCTATCAAATGAGTGAATATAGAATTTTGTAAATTGAATGATGAATGTTCAATGGCACAGTGGTTATAGCATTCAAATATTATCTAAGCTGCCTATGTTTTAAAACCAGAGTGTGAGGGTGTTATAGGATCAATTTTTTAAATAAATCAACAAACTTCTTCAATTTAACTGTGAGTATAAATTCCTGAATTTGATTGCCTGGAATTATGGAATGGAGTAGAGTAATGATGTTTAACAACCCAGACCCAGTCACGATTTTTCCACTTAAATTGAGGCAGTCAGTTACAGGATGGTGGAGGGAACCAGTGTATCTGCAGAAAACTATGGTCCTATGGGACAGTGGAGGGAACCAGTATATCTGTAGAAAACTATGGTCCTATGGGACAGTGGAGGGAACCAGTATATCGGTAGAAAACTATGGTCCTATGGGACAGTGAAGGAGCCAGTATATCTGTAGAAAACTATGGTCCTATGGGACAGTAAAGGGAGCCAGTGTATCTGTAGAAAACTATGGTCCTATGGGACAGTGGAGGGAGCCAGTATATCTGTAGAAAACTATGGTCCTATGGGACAGTGGAGGGAGTCAGTATATCTGTAGAAAACTATGGTCCTATGGGACAGTGAAGGGAGCCAGTATATCTGCAGAAAACTATGGTCCTATGGGACAGTGAAGGGAGCCAGTATATCTGCAGAAAACTATGGTCCTATGGGACAGTGGAGGGAACCAGTATATCTGTAGAAAACTACTGACCTTCAGCAAGGGAACTGACAGACTTTCTCATAGAAGGTTCCACCTAACCAAGGACCCTGTAATTATTCTGAGATGATTTTCATCATCTGTCCATATTAAGGTCTTTCTCATTATAAACCATTGCCTCGTTTCATTGAGGGTGGCACAAAAATCTCTAAATGCTCATTGTCATAAGCATGCTACATTTCTGTATGTTTACCTATAGCTGGTAATGTATCAATATCAGTAAGTGTTGACTGGGATAGAAAATTCCAATTCAAGAGCTGACTTGCACTGATATAAGTGAAAAAAATATTGATTGTGGTTGAAACTCAAATGCTCCATTCCAACTTCAATCTATCTTCAATAAGTTTCCATTGCCTTGGACTATGTTTTTACTTTTTTGTAGGATTTGTTCTTTTATTTATTTAAAAAAAAAAAAAAAAAAAAAAAAAAAAAACCCACCTTTGTTCATCAACTCTTTTGAAGTTGGAATTTAGCATGCAACAAGATACAGGATAGATATTTTCTCAAGTGAAGGGCCTGGATGGCCAAGTGGTCTTAAAAAAAATAAAGCCCCTACAACTTTCTATGTTCAAATTCAACTAAGGTTACTAGCATGAAAATTTTTGTCAGTTTAATTGCTAAAGGTCAATGGTTTCACCAGGTACTTTGGTTTCTCCACCATTTCAGAAATGACCATCTCAATTTTAGTGAATAAAACTTGGCAGATATATAAACATAGTACTCCATTCCACTCCACTCTCTTCCATGTCATATTACAAGCCTAAGACATTCTACTGGTGTCAAGGTCATTTCTTTTGTCCTTGAACCAGTAGTGAGTATATAAAATAAGCATAACAGAATGAGATCTTTCACATCTAGATCAGTAGAGCTGTATTTGGGACCAGCATATATCATAAGGTAACGGTCCAAGACCTGTTGATCAAACATGGACTACTGGTCTCTGGGCATAATGAAAGTGTAATAAGATTCTAAGTTGTTGCAGGAATAAAATCTAGAATGTGGTTTGTGTTTGCATGTGTGTGTGTGTGTGTGTGTGTGTGTGTGTGTGTGTGTGTAGGCTTAGTGGTTTAAAGTGCTCACTTATGAGTCAGCAGCCTTTCACTGCCTAAGTTTGAATCCCACTCAGGCAGATCCTAATGCATCAAAAGTCAGTGGTTTTCTTAAGGTACTCAGATTACCTCCACCAACTTTGAATTGTAAACCTTGATAAAAGTAAAAAAATTTCATGCAGCATAAAACACTATTACTCCTCCTCCTAAATTGATGCACATGCCCAACTCTTCAAACAGTAAGTTGATTTTTTGGTTGAGCATAAAAATATCCAAGAGTATTAAAAGCAACCAATAAAAAAAAAAAGAATTAAAAAGAGGGCTGAGGTAATAATAGAAATACTCTGACATATAAACTGATTTAAAAATTGATACACGATATTTTTGCTACTGTAAAATCATATTTTATGAATATTAATTTTTATACTATAAAACCATATATCATGAATATTAATTTTCTGTCAGTAAGAGGCTTTCAGGTTAATAAAGTTTTTTAGATCTAAAAAACAGAAGAAAAAGCTGTTACATATATACATGTATATTTATATGAAAACCAATTAAAAACAGAGATGTGGTCAATAAAACTTCATTAAATATAACAAGCTCTCCTAGTCAACCACATTCAGAACAAGAGCTCTTTATAAGCACCAAAATTTTTAAGACAGCATGTGACCTTGACCTTTAAGCTATATAACTAATTCTGGTTTATGACTTCTCATTACTATTTCAGTAAAAAGGCCATATATAAAAATTGGTTAAAATCTGGAAAAACAGATAAGAAAGTAACACACTGGGGCTGACAGATAGACAGGTAGTGGAAATCAGAATATAAATAACTTCCTTCAACATGAGGCCCATGGGCCTTTAATAGCTCACCTGAAGAACTTTAAATAATGACGAAACCCTTCAGTCAAAGTCTACTCTTTGTCTCAAACATGCATTTAATGGACTGAGACTATAAATCAATTCAACAACATAATATTTTAAATATAGTATGTGAGAAAGGTAACAATAAATTTTAAAATAAATCAAGTTTGATATACTATATAATACAAATAAAAACTTCTCATGATTAAAGAAAGATAACTCTTGCAGACTTAATGAAAAAAATGGCCTTTGTGCATAGTTATATTCAATGAAAAAATGGCCTTTGTATATAGTTATATTTAATAGAGTGGAGTGGAGTGGAGTAATGGTTTTTTACGCCCCAGTCAAGATTTTTTCATTTATTTTGAGGCGGTCAGTTCTGGAATGGTGGAGGAAACTGGAGTGCCCAGAGAAAACCACTGACCTTTGGCAAGCGTTATATTCAATAGAGATCTACCAACAACCAACATGATCTTGACCCCTAACATGTTTATCAGAGATTTATAAAGAAAATTTACAGCTTTTATTCATTTTTGTTGACAATCAACTTCATAGAGGGCAATCATAATAAAAAAAAATTAAATTCACCAAGAACTGTCAAAACTTAAAACCCTAGAAGTCTTGTAAAGACCAAAGGTTGTTCTATCCAATACCAGAGTTTCAGATTTAATATCAAAGACTATGAATGAACAGATGCATGCTTTACCATTTTGATAGGTCAGGTGGCTTTACATATCAAATAACCGTGGCAAAACTGTTTGAACCAAATAAATGATTTTTGGGTTAAATGTTTTTAAGTTTGTATGTTTATTAATAGTTTTTTTTTTGTTTTTTTCCCAAGTAATTTGGGATTTTCCAATCACCCATTTCATAAAGTGCTTTTGTTTGAAAAATTGTGGCAAATGGGACAAAATTAGCTTCTGAAAGGGCTGCATGTGATGTAATTATCAGATACGGAATCAGTTGTTTTGTCAAGAAACACTAGGTGAATGTATATTTTTAGCAGCTTTTATTGTGAAACATAAAACAAATAATTCAATCCTTCATGAAATCTGAGAATAGTCTTTTTTACAGTAATTTGTACTTTGATGACATTTAAATTTTAATAGCAGAGGTTAATTCCATTTTCTCTATACCATAACAGAAAATTAGTTCCTCTAACAGGCACCTGCCAATAAGCCATCTCTTATTTCTGTATTCTAATACAATTAACACATTTACTTGATTCCTTATAATTTTGGAGCCATTTGAATTCTTAACTGACATATTTAAAGAATTTGAATTTAAAATAATTTTACTCTTAAAAAAAATCAATTTTTTAATCAAATCTGTTTTTTACAAGTATATTGCCTAAACAAAACAAGGAGAACAATGTAGCTCACATGCTTATCATGTCCATCAAAATTTTTAAATCTTTATCAATCAAAATTTTTTTAATATCTGAAATTTCAAATTTTATAATGTTTTTGACTTTGTGTTTTTTTTCTTTTTTTTTTTTTTTTAAAAAAGGAATTTAAGTTAAATATGTGAACTTCCATCTAGGAAATCCAAAGTCAGTACTGGGGCAAGTACCTCATCAAACACTTTATAAATGTATGCTGATGTCATATACCACTTTTTGAATTTAATCATAAAAATACATTCAAAAATTGGTTTATGACAATATATTGTCATCTACCACTTTTTGAATGTATTTTTATAATTAAATTATATATTGTATATAATTAAATTAAAAAAGTGGTATATGACACTGATGTTCAAGACATTAGCTCTTTTCTGCACAAGGTTGCGAGTAAACTAAAAACTCTAAATGCTGTAATTTAAATTCCTTTTCTAAACAGATAAGCAGAAAATAAAATCATAGCAACTCCAAAGACGTTTTTTAATTTTTTTTCTTAATTTGGGTCAACAAGACATTACATGAAAAAGCATTCATTTCATAAGCAACTGCAGTAGCTCAGTTGGTAGAGTGCTCGCTCTGTAAGTGGTAGGTCGTGGGTTCGAAACCCTGACCGGGTCTGACCCAAGACTTGAAAGTGGGTCGTGACTGCTCTTTCGCCAAGCACTCGGCATTCTAAATGAAAGTCACAGTTCTTTTGGATGGGAACTTAAAATAAACAAGGTCCTGTGTCATGGCAGGCCTGGCACAATAAAGAACCCTGCTGTATAATGCCATCAGCCCAACGCACAAGCAAATTTCTGCACTTTACCTATAGCTGGTGACGTCTCAATATAAGTGAAATATTCTTGACTGGAACGTTAAACACCATTACTCAACTCATTCATTTCATATACATGTAGAAATTTGTAGATATATAGACTAAATTGCCAAAATAAAAAAAATTAAAAATTAAAAAAAAACCTCACTTGAAAGAAAAATAAAAGCCATCAAAAAAGACAACGTTATAAGCATGTCTAGTCCCATTGAAAAACGATCTATCTACAAAGAAAACCTGTACCAATTCTGCTTAGGAAAAAAACTTCAAATGGTTATGAATCAAAAGGTTATGCAAATGGGGTGAACGAGGAAGCAATGTTCAAGGAAGATTGGTATAAAAGCAAGAAAAAATGGAAGATTAGGTCACAGAGAGACATTTTTGATAAATTGCGGAAAGAGATAAAAACGACAGGTTGGAGTTGGAAAAGAGAAAAGTCTTTGGCAAAGTACAAATTTGTAGAAAAATTTGTGTACAAAATGAGTTATATAAGAAATGATGTATTTACATCACAAATAACACAGAAACATACCAAATGCAGAAAAACGAAAGCTAACCCTATCTCTTGAATGCAAGAACCTTGTGGAAAATCATGAACAAACAATTAGGAAAATAAAATTTAATTCTCTGCAAGTGTGCCACTCCAAAAATCAATATTTCAAGTTGCAAAATGAAAATTTTAATGTCTTTTATTGTGCAGCAGCTGCTATAAGTCACATGATACATCAACTCTCCAGTTACGATTACGTGTCAAAGTTCCCATTATTATTGCCATGGTAACAAAATACACAATATTCTTTTAATGGCTTTGAATTACATAATTTTGGTCAAACTGACAATATATTTCTTTTTAATTCTATTTCCATATCCAAAGGCTTATTTATATATATAATGAATTCCAGCAATAAATTACTTAAGGTTTTAAAGCAAAATTCTGATATGACACTCTCAAACAAAATTTATTTTCCTATTTATGTCCATATTTATAAAACATGGATATTTATGGTACATTTTACATAGTCTCTATATAGTTGGATTTACTTTTGAATGGTTCATTCATTCACTTACAACAACTGAAAAAGCAAATTAAAAGCAAAATAAACAAGAGGCCCATGGGCCTTAACGCTCACCTGAGGATATGACCAACCTGAGTATATATCCAAAATCATTTGCAAAAATACATATATCAAAATGTTCGCCATGTCAATACCTACAATATTCTAAAATACATGTCTATACAAAAAGTTTATAGTTTTCAAGCTAATGCACAATTTTAGTTTTCATTGGCAGAAAAATAACATTTCAGGGGCAACAACTCCTACATGTATTATCATACAGTTACGAAACTTTGTACCTTTTTACATTTTGTCATCCTGAACATTTTAACAATGTTTTGATATTATATATCTCTTAAAATTTTGAAGAAAATAGCCTAAAACTGCACAAATTACAAACTAGGTCATGACCTTGAACTTTGACCTTGACCCCATTTTGAAGGTTATTTCAAGAAAAAGTCAAAACTGAAAATCCCATGTCAATATCTATTCATATAGTCAAGTTATAACAATTTGAAGCTATTTAACGAAATTTTTAAAATTAAACGCAAAAACGCGTAACCTAATTTTTTTACCAAATTTCATGAAATGAACAATTTATAAGCTTAAGACCCTAGAGAAGCCAAATATCACATCAGATTTTTTCTACCATCTTCGCTTTCGGAGAAGAAGATTTTTTAAGTTTTTTGGAACCATAGGTCACCTTGACCTAGTTTTGGGAGCTAGGACAACGTCATGAACAAATCTGAATTGCACTGGCCCATATATGCATCTGACCAAGTTTCATTGAAATCCACCTTGTAGTTTCAGAAAAGAAGTCAAAAATGTAAAAGTTTACACCGCGGACGACGACAACGACGACGACGACGACGACGACGACAGACAAATTTTGATCAGAAAACCTCACTTGCGCCTTTGGCTCAGGTGAGCTAAAAAGTAAAAGAAAAGTAAAACCTGTTTGATTAACACCTTGTTTTCCTCTTTCTCTAAGTTATGATTTTGATGTACAATAACCATATAATTATTATTAATATTAGAATATTTTAACAAGAGGCCAATGGGCCTTAATGCTCACCTGAGGATATGTTTAAAATTGTTTGCAAAATAATAAGCAATTTAAGTTTTCTTATGCAGCTTTAACCTTGACTTAACATGATCTTGACCTAAGCAGCTTTAACCTTGACTTAACATGACCTTGAACCATGTATCAAAATGATCATAATATCAATATCTACAATATTCTAATATACATGCCTATAAAGGAAGTTAAAACTCTTTAAGATAATGAACATTTTGCGAAACTGGTAGACTTTTTGTCCTGATGCTACTTTTATGAAGTTTGGAGATATAGTGATGTCCTGATTGTCGTGAATAATCAATTGTCGGTCGACTTGGCCTATCCGATTTTGATGATCGATTGCAAAATACCAAAATCGGCTAGGTAAAGGGAAGCAACTCTAACTGTCCTTGGTTACTACATGTGAGCAAAGATGGATGCCAAGCCGGAGATTTTCTACCATCCAGGACATGTGTGGCATTAGTTCGGTTTCTTCAAAATAAAAGAAAATGAACCATCGCATAAAAATAATCTAGACATGGCAAGGGCAGTGTGTAAAGTGTGTCGGAAGTTCTACAAGAATAACAGTTGGATCACTTTCTAATTTCTTTCACTTTTGTTATCATAGTATGTTTTTTATTTATTAGTTATGATAAATAAAAAAGTACAAATTCAATAGTTCAGTAACTTTCATCTTAAATACCGATTATTAATCGATTAATCGTCGATTGAAGCCTGCTGATTACAACCGATTAATCGATTCCATTTTTCAACCGATTTCCCAACACTACAATCTCCTAGGTGTTTTGATTCCTGACAAGAAGATGTTTTAAGGTTTTATTACTGTAGGTCACTGTGACCTTGAATGAAAGTCAATGTCAACCAGCTTTGCAAACTTACTAGACCTTTTTTGTCCTGATGCTATACATGAAGATTTAAGCTCCTAGGCCATATTGTTTCACGACAAAAAGATGTTTTTAGGTTTTACTATCTTAGGTCACTGTGACCTTGAATGTATGTCAGCTTTGCAAACATGGTAGAGCTTCTTGTCCTGATGTTATATATAAGATTCAAGCTCCTAGGCCTTTTTGTTCATGCCAAGATGTTTTAAGGTTTTGACTACTTTAGGTCACTGTGACCTTGAATGTAGGTCAAGATCAACCAGCTTCAAAAATTTGGTAGACATTTTGGTCCTGATGCTATATATGCTATATAAAGTTTCAAGCTCCTAGGCCTTTTGATTCATGCAAAGAAGATGTTTAAAGGTTTTACTTCTTTAGGTCACTGTCAGCTTGAATGTATATCAAGGTCAACAAATTTCAAAAACTAGAAAGGGCTTTGCCCAAGTATCCAGCTTAAGTTGTACTATCACTGGGTAACTGGTTCTTAAGAAGAGGTCATTTAAGTGAAAAGTTTACGGATGACTGACAACAGACAACACAAGACTGGATGAGGGACGGTGGACGAGGTATGACATACGATGGACAAAAGGGTATTTGAAAAGCACACCTTAAGCATGACTCAGGTGAGCTAACAAGACAAACTTGAGATTGTTGAATGCTTATGTTTAAAGAGTTTGAAAATGCAAATTTATGCAAAAGTTATAGATAAGTTAAAAGTTGAACTGAGTTGAATAATGGTGTTTTAAACACCAGTCAGGATTCTTTCACTTATATCAAGCAGTAAATTCTGGGATGGTGGAGATGAGAGGCACTGTGATCACAGTCACAACGAACAAATGGAAACTACACTGTAATATCAATTATAGAAAGTGTTTTATATCACAGCGTTGAGGAACCTGAAGAAACTCTATTGTAATATCAAACATTTACTTTAAAGCTAGCTCCTCAACAAAAAGTTGTCCTGAGAATGCTCTAGTAAAAGGCAGATCATCACACATATAACAACAAGTTCTTAATTTAGTCCTTAGAGATAAATAATCTTGCTCTCATTGAGCAAGTTTAGCCAATGGTAGACTTGGACAACAATGTACATGTGTAAATTCTGGATTATTGCAAAAAGCTGAAAACTGTTGATTGGAAGTCAAACAACATTTCAAACATACAACAACCAACAATCAAAGCAAAAGTTCTAATCAACTGTTGTGTATAAGAATGTCAATGCTTTCAATTGCTGTGTAGCCATAATCAATTTTTATGTAGAAAAAGCCAAAGAAGCATTGTTCTTATCGTTAGGTATAAAAAATGCAAATAAACTTGTTTATAAATCAATCTGGATATACGAAGCTTCAGTGTCAACCTGTTTGTTAATGAGGTCATTGACATTAGTTATATCTATTAATCAATCTATTTATCAAACTTTTTATTATATACATTTTTAGAAATCAATGCCAAGAAATACTTCGATACATAAACAAATGAATATAAAAAAATCATGTCAGAAATAATCATATGATATGATCAGTATAATGTTTAACGCTACAGCTGAAAAAATTACAATAGGTAAACAATATTTCTAAAATCTTTGAATTTTGCCCCAGTACAGATAGGTTGGTTCATTGTAATCTTGTTAAACATCAGAATTTTTTTAGCCATTCACAAGGAGATGAAGGTTATTGATCTCTAAAGATTATCTAAGAACAAGTTCATGTACTAGCATGTGCGAGATGTGTGAGATGTGTGAGATGTGCGGGATGTGTATTATGGTTTGCCTTGTACTAGCTCACACTCAGAGTGATTTTTTGTTACAATGCTAGCTCACCAAATCAATATGCCACTAACAAGCATGCCACTCTTCCTGGCACTGGGTGAATCAGTCAATACTCTGTACCCTAAATGCTAAGCACATGCGAGAAGTCAGTATCCCAAATTTTTAAGTCTTATGTATGACCAGCCAAGATTTGAACCTGAACCACCCCCCCCCCCCCCCCACTCAAGGTGGATGCTCTACCACTGAATGACTGAGGCTTAAATTCTTAGTAAATCTAAATAAAATAGGCAATAACAGTGTAAAGATTACAATTTTTTTGGATACAACAAACAGGGGTTGTAGCTATTTTACACCAATCATTTTGTTCTACCTGTCCAAGGGACATAAGTGGTTGAGTGGCCTTGTGCTTCCACTTACACTGTCTCTAACTGCCTAGGTTGAAATCCCACATGGGGAGATTCTAGTGTATGAATATTTGTCAGTTTGCTTGCCAAAGGTCAGTGGTTTCCCCTGGTTTTCTTCACCATCCCAGACCTGACTGTCTGAACATAAGTAAAAGAATATTGGCTAGGGTGTAAAACACCCTTCCTCTACTCCAGGCTATCAAAGCAACAGACACATCATTTAAGAGCCATGGATTTTAACTCCAGCTTTGATATCTCCGTCAACCAACATCAATAACTTGGTAGGGCTTCATTTACTGACAAAATTAAGTATAAAGTTTCTCTGCGACAAAATTATTTATGTTAGGTCACTGTGACCTACAATAAAATTCAAGGTCAATAAAACTTTATAGAGCTTAACGAACCTTTAGGTTTAAGTCTTTAGGTCACTTAGCTTAGGACAAGAAAATGTTTAATTTTTTTCTTAAAAAAAGGCCACACTGTAACTTCAAAAAAGATAACACTGCAACAATGAAGGAGGTTTTAAGATAACTATCAAAAAATTTTGCCATATTGGTAGGGTTTAATTCACTGATATTAGGCATGCTTTTAGGTCCCTTGGTTCCTGACAGAAATATGTTGAATTCTATTTCCATTCAAGGTCACTATGACCTTCACTAAATTAATGGTTAAAAAAATATTGCAACTTGAATGAGGCTCTGGCCAGGAATTATTCTTGTTAATTTCATTGCCAAGTGTTTACCAATTTTAGAAAAGTCAGTTCAGTTAAGAGTTTACAGAAGGAAAGTCAATGGCTTAATAGCATCACAATTACTTACACAATCATCATCCAAACAGGTTTGAATAATTTTTTCATTTTTTTTTTTTTAAATTTTATTTTCTTTATTTATCTAATTTTTTAAAATTTTTAATTTTTTATATAAAATTAGAAGGAAAAAAATTCAAATTCAAAACTTTATTCCTGACCAGATACAGGAAAAACAAGAGGCCCATGGGCCTTAACAGTCACCTGAGGATATGGCCAAAATCATTTGCAAAAATACATACAATATTCTAATATACAAGCCTATACAAAAAGTTGATAGTTTTCAAGATAATTAACAATTTCAGTCTTTTTATGCAACTATGACCTTGACCTTTGAACAGCATGACCTTGAACCATATATCAAAATGACGGTCATGTCAATACCTACAATATTCTAATATATATGCCTATACAAAAAGTTTATAGTTTTCAAGATTATTAACAATTTGAGTCTTCTTGTGCATCTATGACCTTGACCTTCGAATGTAAGACCTTGAATCATACATCAGAGTGATCGCCATTTCAATTCCTACAATATTCTAATATACATGTCCTATACAAAAAGTTAATAGTTTCCAAGATAATTAACAATTTTGGTCTTCTTATGCAGCTATGACCTTGACCTTTGAACCTATGATCTTGAGCCATATATCAAAATGATCGTCATGTCAATACCTACAATATTCTAATATATATGTCTATGCAAAAAGTTCATAGTTTTCAAGCTAATGCACAATAAACTTTAGTTTTTATGAGCAAAAAATAACATTTCAGGGGCAATAACTCCTACATGTATTATCATATAGTTATGAAACTTTGTATCTTTTTAAATTTTGTCATGCTGAACATTTCACAATGTTTTGAATTCATATCTCTCTTAAAATTTGCAAGAAAATTGCCTAAAATTGCAAAATTACAAACTAGGTCATGACCTTGAACTTTGACCTTGACCCCATTTTGAAGGTTATTTCAAGAAAAAGTCAAAACTGAAAATCCCATGTCAATATCTGTTCAAACATACAAGTTATAACAATTTGAAGCCATTTTACCAAATGTTTAAAATTAAATGCAAAAACGCGTAACCCATTTTTCAACCTAATTTCACAAAATGAACAAACTATAGGCTTAAGACCCTAGAGAAACCAAATATCACATCAGATTTTTTCTCCAACCATTGTTTCGGAGAAGAAGATTTTTAAAGATTCTTGCACCCCTAGGTCACCATGATCTAGTTTTGGGAGCCATGGCAACGCCACGAACAAATCTGAATTGCACCGACCCAGACATGCTTCTGGCCAAGTCTCATTAAAATCTGTCCAGTACTTCCGAGGAGAAGTCGAAAATGTGTGTTAATGACGTACACACGCATGCACATGTGCACATACGCACGGACACACGCACATACACACTGCGCTATGCCATAAGAATGAATTTCAACATATTTTTCCTGAATCAGAATCACTGTATACCAGTATTTAAGAAAAAAATAAATGTCATTTGTGAATCAGTTGTGACTACAGTAACCATCACACAATCCATATACATATATATATATATATATATATATATATATATATATATATATATATATATATATATATATATATATATATTTACACGATATATTACATAACCACTCCAACTCTTTTGAAAATAAAAAAAAATGTTTAATTCAGTTCACAGGAAATATATCAAACTATGTGATGCACATGTAAGAGCACATATCGATTTTTATTTTCTAGCACATAGATTTTTAAGTGCAATTCCTGCATCCATATTATCATTTAAATTAAAGATTCATGATGGCATTGTTGTCTTTTATTCTTAGTTTGAGTAAATACCATTTCAAAACATTTTCAATTAAAAAAAACCATGTACCACATTCAACTGTAAATTACATGAATCATTTTGTAGCATTTTACAAAAAAGAATATATCATTCGAATGAAAAATAATTGAATTATTTGATGTACATGAAGCAAGAATTATATATATATATATATATATATATATATATATATATATATATATATATATATATATGCAGTGTTGAATAATTTACATTAATTTATCATTACAAGGTATGGTGAAATTTTATGTATCTTTTGATTAATAATAAGAGGATGGAGGAAATGAGATATTATGAAATTCTTTCATGTTTGAATACCATAACTAAAGGTATCTCAAATAAAATAAAATCAATAAATTATTTTTTAGTATTTTACTCTTTAAAAG